>CM060592.1:366798-393553 GCA_030578255.1 Tiaroga cobitis
CACACAGACAATTTAAAGTCATACAATTAAACAGCAAATTAAAACACACACACAATTAAAACTTGATATCAAGCTTTAAATATTTGGTTAAGACAGACAGTTGGAGTCATGGGTCAATAATTATTTCAGTTACTGTAGAGGCAGAACAATGTTTTTTGTTACCTCAGAATCATAAATGTTCATAACTGTTCATAAATTCAATGTTTGTATTTCCCAAAATGTAAAATGTCTCATTTTGGTGCAGCATATAGCCTACTGTAACCTTTCCGAATCTTTTTGTTTTGAATCAGTGGGCGGGCAGATAGTCCCCGAATTCATTCATAGTCTGTCTGACATATATATTAGAAGCTATGCGTCTGTCATGGATTTACACTGAATTGATTCTCAAAAATACGGAATAAAGTGCGTTCCGTATCAGCTGAATACGGAACAAGACTTTTATGTGTAAAATACGGGACGATTCCGTATTATACGGAACGGTTGGCAACCCTTGTTTATATGCAGTTTTTTATGAAGCTAATATGATGCCATAAAGAATCGCATGCGCAGGGTAAAATTTGTGAAATTGTACATAAGATTGCATGCATTAATTAAATTGCATATTTAACATAACTAAAGTGCATGTTAATCAATGAGTGCATTCACACTGGGAGCCGGAGCAGCGCGTGAGCGTCGAGCAGGAGCGTCGCGTGAGCAACAGTGAAGCGTGGGTTTCGGCGCCGAATCTATTTTTGCTGCGCTCAATTTAAGTGAAAGCACACTTTTGATGGACAAAATAAATATGATTTCATCCAAAAAAGTGCCCAAAATGCAAAGAATTTGCATGTCGGGTGTCTTTTAACAAGAACTGAAGGAGGCTAGGCTATGTCAGAAAGAAAATGAAGACTCAAAAATATTTATAGAAAATTTACCCATTTAAACTTGTTTTTATGATTTCCCAATCGTTTCGCTGCACATGCTCCACTTGTCCTGTTTAGCTTGGCTGGACATGTGTCAGATGAGAGAAGAACTGTTTGAGAAATATAACTTGCCATTGATACAACAAGTGATTGCAATAGGCCTGTGTGTGTGTGTGTGAGAGAGATAGAAATATCTTTTTACTGCAAGGCTATATTTATTTAATTTTTATTTGTTATTTATATATTATTTTATTGCCATTACCTGTTTTCAAACAGAAGTTTAGTTTGCTAAATATATCAAATTTGTTTAGTTGGATATTGGATGTGAAAAGGAAATGGTTCTTCCATAACACTGCACTTTAGATGTGTGTGAATTTCCCACACTAGGAGTCATTTATATAGTTCTATTTTATAGCGATTATCTGTTCAAAAAATGTTCTATGCAAAATGCTATATTAAAGAGAAGATAGAAAATAAATATTTGTGTGTGCTGTAAAGTGGTTTGAAAAAATAAAATCGGAATCGGCTAAAATCGGTATCGGCAGGTCAAACTCAAGGAAAAATCGGAATCGGGATCGGCCTAGAAAATTGTAATCGGTGCATCTCTATCCATAACACATTTATATATTAATAAACACCCACGGAATGTTGAAGTAGCATTTCGCTTTAGCCGACAGCACTATCACAACTTCGACGCATTCCATGGTTTAGCTCGGTCCGGCTCGGTTTAGCTTCATTTGAAAAGTAAACATTGAAGAAAATGTGATGTCAAAATGGCCGCTGACCCCTGAACTTTTGATAGACAGGTCATTTGAGCCAATCCGTCCATGATAAAGGCGTCACCCGTCACCTGTGCGTAGAATCCTTACTAAAAGTGTACGTGCGCCCGAAAGCCAAAAGTGTCGTACGCAAAAAATATTCAGACTTATAAAACCGTGCGTACGCCAGAACCTGTGCAGAATTCACTTTATAAATCCCAGTCAGCGGAAGATTGTGCACACATCGTCTCCTCCCCGAAATAACCATATATGGAGATTATAACGCCAAGTTTTAATATGCATATCCTCATCTGCATATCATTTGCATATGATTATTCATCCACATGATAACATGTTTAACGGTACAAGACATTAGGAGAATATGAAATACGGATGTGCCGTCACATTACATTAATAAAAATCATTTAGTAGCCCATCCTTCCCTTGTTTTTTAAATAAATAAAATAAAATAGTGCAAAATGCATTTCAGAGACATTTATTCTCAATCTTTTCCACTGGCCAAATAGTATTTTAATTGATTTATCTTTTTAATGGAAACAGATAGACCTTGTTGTGCATTATTTGCACGAAACCATTTTCTCAGATAATTGCTTATCATGATAGCAGATTGTCTATGTAGTGAACACATTAAAACATAGACAGCATGCCAGAGGAAAAGTGTTCAAAAGCATCACATCCACAACAAATATTTATATTTATTGAATATAAAAATGTTGTAACTTCTCAGTAATGATTTCATGTTACTGGCCATAATTCAGAACACAATTCCAAGAGGATGGCTCTTGGGAATCGAAATCGGCTCATGAGCCAATCATCATCATGAGCAAGGAAATCTTCACGGTCTCTGAAAACACGCTCCCTCCGTAGAGCGTCATTAGCAAGGTCTTCTAACAGCGGTAGAGAATCCATTATGATGATATGCACGCACATACCTTTTTATAGCCCATTCATTACAAAAAAATTGTATTTGCACCTGGTTAAGAATGCTGATAATGATAATTCAGGTTGATGCAATTTGATTTATTGGGTGATGTAATAGGATAATTTATTCATTTTAAATAGTTATTGCTATTTGGGCCAGTTGGTGTCGCCAAAACACATACTCTTCTAAAAGAGTGCGTACGCACGGTCAAGAGCATCCTTACGGTGCGCACTTATTTACGCCAAGTTTATTTTTTATAAATCCCGATATGTGCGTGGAAAAATGTGTGCGCATATTTCTATGCCCATTTTGTGCGTACGTGACGTTTATACATCAGGCCCCTCAGTGCTTTAAGTGGCCCAAAAGAGGTGCCGGTACTCTATTATTATGTTTTTTTGGGGGGGGGGGGGGGGGTTCTGACTCTGGGGTTTTACATACAGCAGTCAACAGACGACCTTATAAAAAATAATAAATCCTTTTATTAGTTTGTGGATGTGCTTGAGCTAGAAAGAGCTACTGAACATAAATAAAATGTGCAAAAGGGTATTGAAATTTATTTAACAAATTGTATATAAAATAAATTATAAAACATAATAACATAATAACCATAGAACAGTAGAACATAAACATGTCTTGAAGATGGTTCATTTCTTTACCCCTGAAAAATATACAAAAGCAGATTCAGCTAAATGCAATCACAGTACACCAAATGAAAAATGAGAAATACTGTACAAATCATTTTACCTAGAAAAGGCTCCAGCACGTTTTGGGCTCCACTTTCCCTGCACTTTGGGCTTCGCAGTTTGTGGATGCTGCACTTCTCCTCCCTAGTGCCAGCCATGTCTGCACATATGTTTGTGCATTAAACTGATCCAAGGGTGGTCCGTTGCATTTCAGGAAGATCAGATTTGAAAGCCTTTTGATGTCGAGAGAGTTTCTTTTATCTGTCAAAGTATCATTCATTGAGCTGAAAGCTCGCTCGCATTCACTTGTTGATACTGCAATGGTGTGGACAGCTTTAAGAAGAGGCTTCAGGGCTTCTGGTGTCTTGGAAGCTTTAAGGTCTTTATACTCCCTAAATCCTAGGACACTTTCCCTCTCCCCAACTCTGAATCTCTGACATAAACGTCTGACCGCTGCATCCCCATATTGAATATCTAGAGATGCAGGCCAGGAGTCAGACTGGAGGACCTTGATGTCTGAGAGGAGGTGACTATCTGTCTTTTCAGATGAGGTTCTACTGACATGTGAGGAAGTTGTTGGAGTCATCCTGCACTTAACATTTTCAGCCAGGCTACGGAAAAATTGCCCAGGGTTGATTTTTATAACCCTCTGATTTTCATGCAGGCATACATTTCTGAAGAATTTCTTCTTTTCAGCTTCAATGGCAGTTTGTGTGTAGGGACCAGGTGTGGATACCATTGACTCAAACACCCGGATTTGTCGGTCCAGCTGCCTGTCGGCTTGATCCAAAGTCATGTCCCGTCTCTGGAGCATTCTTGAGAGGTCACTGAGTTCTGTGAGAGCGTCATACATGATGCCAAGATTGACCACAAAAGAATCAGTAGTGAGAACATCATTGAGTCATTTGTATTTTGCTCTCTCTCTTGAGTCCCTGCTGGTATCAGCAGCAGCACTTGTAAAGTGGACCTGCAGAGCTTGGAAGTTCTCCCATACTGCTTTCACTGTTCTCTCACTTGAAGCAACCCAACGCACTGATAAAACACGGCCTATCACAAGGAGACGCTGTCCAACATTGTGAGCACTCTCGGTTAACTCCCTTTGGTTTTTTGGGGATGCATGGTAGAGGGAGTAAAGCTGATCTAAAAATATTTTAAAGTGGTTGATTCCTCCTACCTCCTTCAAAACATCACAAACTGCCAGTTCCAGTCTGTGATTGGAACAATGCCAGACAAACAGGTAAGGAAATTTGGAACAAAGCTGCGCAGCAACTCCTGCTTTCCTCCCAAGCATCACTGAGGCTCCATCACAAGCAAATGCCAACAAATGTTCCTGTAGGTAGTGAGGGTCAACGCCATTATTATGAAGACATCCTAACAGTGCTTCAGTGATGTCCTTTGCTGTGGTCCCCTGCAGCTCAATCAGTTCAAAAAATATTGTGTCTGGCTTTTCACTGGAAATAGCTGACCGCAGGCACACGACAAGCACAGACTTTCCACTTATTGTAGTGGATTCATCAATGAGCACACACAATTTTCTTTCATTCATCACTATGTCATTGACTACCTTCTTTTTCATTTCAGCTGCAATGTGATCCAGTATATTTGCACATGAGTTATTAGAGTGCAAAACTCTGCCCATCTTGACACCATTTAAGACTTGCAACTGGACATCTATTGGCATGTCTGTAAAGGGACGCCCATGCTTGCCAATCTTATAAGCTGTTCTAAACACATTGCAAGTTGAAGCGTAGTCAGCCTTTCTCATATCTTCAATGTGTTTTTGCATTGTATTTTGTGTTGCCTTCTCTTTTATTTCAACTGCTTTCTTGTGATAAATTGAGTCTCTGTTCTCTTTTATTTTCTTTCGTAGTGAGTTTTGTTGTGCAGCCTTGTCCCTTCCAAAAGACGAGATTAAGCACCCACTCCACTCCTGCGACACTCTCTGCCCTTGCTGCATGTCCACGCGAGCACAAACTTGACTACACACACTACAACCTAACTTTTGATTTCTGCTCATCAGCCACTTGTAATTTGTGGAGAAATACCGGACTTGTGCTTGAGACCAACATTCTGGCCACTCATGCTCGCTAACGCGGCTGTTGTCATCGGTAGAAGTGGTGTCACTCTCGTCCTCGTCGCCACATGTGAGAACCTCATCGACAGCGGCACAAGTGCTGCTTTCATTAACTTGCGTCTGACCTGCAGCGATATCATTCTGGCTTGGTGGGGTGTCAGCCAGCGAGTCCTCTGATTCTGACCTAGTTCTTTTATTACTCAGGGTCTGAAGCCAGGAGAGCATATTAAATGTTCAATGTATTTGTATTTTATTTGCATTTATGGTTGCGCGTTTCACACACCCACCGTTGTGTTGACACTGACAGCGCCGCGGCAAAAGCGACGCATGCGCTTTTCACTTGTAAAACTCAAGGGTGTATGGGTAATGTAGTCTCTGCTCTCGGTGGGACGAATTAGTTAGCGTGCATTGTGAAGGGCGCTCTGAAAAGCGGCAGCGCAGCCAAAGGATTAAAACAGATGTGCAAATGAGCGTACCGGTACGCTAAAAGCACGTTCTGGGCGCACGGAGAGGTGGCGGTACGCTCAAGAGCTATATTTGGAAGTGGCGGTACTGAGTACCGGCGCGTACCGGCCCACTTAAAGCACTGAGGCCCCTGGTATCAATAGCCAAGGAGCGCCAATGATGAAAAATGGTACCTCCCTCTCTTTGAGTGACAGTAAATCGATCCAGTTGCAATAGAGAATGGAAATGACGGTACTTTCTGATAGCCAATGAATTTCTGTAAAGATTGATATGCAGCTTTTTTGGGACGAATCCTCAGGTCATGCGGAAAGTTCGTGCGCAAAGTACCAGAGTGAATCCATGCGCCCGTGCGTAAACACAGCATTGAACGCGTCGACGAGTGAAAGAAGGTAAAAGATGTAAAAATGCAAAGAGAACTAGAAAAACAAAACTTCTTACTTGAAGAAGTTATTGAACAGTGTACTCGCCGTGACCGCGATGAGTCGAGGATGAGATTTCTGATGAAAAGAGCGATGTTTCATCCATTGACTCGGTTAGCAGAGGATATTTTTGGATGGTGGCGACATCACTCTCGACAAGTAAGTGTATTACATTATACAACATATTTGACTGTATATACTGAGGTATGTGTTTGTTTTGAGGTGTACTTGTCAGCTTATGCCGTGTATTGTGTGTGTGTGTGTGTGTGTGTGTTTTTACCTGTAACGTTACCTGCTAACTTCTGTGGTGTGCGCTCGTTCAGGATTGTTTGTTTATGTGGGCTCAAGCACAGGTGTGTGTGTGTGTTTCGAGGTGTACTTGTCATCTTATGACGTGTGTGTGTGTGTGTGTGTGTGTTTACGTGTACCTGCTAACTTATGTCGTGTGCGCCCGTGTTTGTTTGTGTGTTTGTTTATGTGGGCTCAAGCACAGGTGTGTGTGTGTGCTCATGAACTGTATACGCCTGGTTGTTTGTGTGCATGGGTTTCTGTTTGTTTTTGTATTCACAAGCATATAATGTAAATGTTTTGTAAAATACTTATTTCTTTGTTTTTCTTTTATATCACAGACCATCATCTGAAAATTAATTGGATGAAGTCTGGGAGCCAGTCAGCAAAAAAAAAAACATACTGAGGGACAGAATGACAGCACCTCATCAGGAGAGGAGCCCCATCATTTACCTTCCCAGAGAGGTTCTGCCAGCAAAACAGCAAGAGGACGGGGAGGGTGAGATGCAGAGGGAGAACTGGCTTTTTTATGTCCAAACAGGGACATCATGGACATGCTGTTGTGAATGCCTTCCTTCTTCACAAGGACATCACTAAAGGTAAAGGAGAGGTAGCCATGCACCAGAAGGCCTTTAGGGAGACTCTTGTTGAGGAGCTGGCAGACCTGCTCCATCACACACTCCACACACATCACATCACAAGCCTGTGCATATCACTGGACACAGCACTGCAGGTCGTCACACTACATGTGTGTGTATGTATGTGTATATATATATATATATATATATATATATATATATATATATATATTTGTTTTTATATATATATATATATAGTTTGAGTTCTAATATTAAAGTGTTTTAGTACCATAGCACTTGTTTTGTCTCTTTATTTGTAGAAAGGTTGGTTTCAAGAATTGAAAAAAAAAACACTATAATGTGTTTATGCTTCAGTTACTATGTGTCAGCAATTATTGACAGTAAATCTGGATAAGGAATATAATAGCCCTAAGTGTAACCTTTCATTAGAGCCCAAAATTATGACTGTAGAGTAAAGCATTCAAGAATGGCAGCATTTTATGTGTCTATGGTCACAAAGGGTCATTTGGAGTCTCCAAGTGGCTTTTTTTGGGAAGCGCCTAGACATACACTTAGATAAACATGTATAAAACACTCATTTTCTTAGGTATTATCATCACATTTTAAACTGTGTTTGGTAAGGCTTCATGCTGTGATCCCATTGTGTTTTCCAGCTAATAACTCCCAGCTGTAGTTATCCGCAGGCATCTGTTTACAAAAAAAATGTAGGCGGATTTTTCAGTGTGTTCAAAGTTATATTACTCAATACCAGTAAGACTTACAGTGATTCTGATGGTTTAGGAACAAACCTCAGAGTGTCACCTTTCAAAAGAGACCAAAAGCATGCATATACTCCAAATGGTTCAAGAACAACATGCAATTTAATTTGGGTAGGCCTTTTTTAGGTGTTTTAGGCAAATTTTGCAGGATCGTTAACAGGTTAAGTGTCAGAAAAAAAAGATTTGCAGCCTTAACTGTTATTCGTAAGTGTAATTCATGTACTTTGAAGCTGTAGCTTCATGCTAACACAAAATAAATAGGATCTGTATTCTTCTGACTTTCATTTTTCCGCGCCTACACTTTTGGCACGGTGTTTGCGCACAAATGCGGCCAAAAGCACTGCAAACCTGTGAACAGCAATTTGCAACCGAAAACAACAGAGGTAGGAACTTCAAAACAGATGAATTGCGTAAAATCAAACTTTGTGTAAAAAAATAAACTGTTGCAAATGTCTGAATGACTTCTTGTGTGCATGGGGCAAAAAAATTCCCGAAATAACCCGATTTGTACAGTTGCGCCTTTCTTTAACCTGCGCTTCCAGTTTTGGCACGATTCTCTCACTCACTGAGTTTTGCAAGCGCGAAGAGGAGGACGGTGTCATGATTCTGCCCTCTTGTCGTTGATTTTCTCTGGTCATGAGGCAGGATCATGACAGAATCATGTTTTGTGTGCAAGCGCATGGCCAGCTGTTTGGGCCATGTGCTTGTGTTGTCTCGTTTCGTTACCCCGCCCCCTTGTTATCCTCGTCTCGTCATTATTGTCTAGTCAGTTTCACCTGTCCTTGTCATTAGTGTTCCCTTTATAATCCCCTTGTGTTTGCTGTCCTGCGTTGGTTCATTGTTTGACACTGTGATTCCTATCTGCGTGTTAACTTACCTGTTAGTACCTTGTGAGAGTTTTGTCTAGTGTATTACTGTTTCTGTAGTTAGTTGATAGTCTAGTTTGTCAAGTCTTAGTCTAGTTTAGTCATTCCTGTTCCAGTCCTGTTTTGCCCCCTCGTGGGTTTTGTTTTCTTGTTTGTTACCAATAAACCTTGTGTTCATCGCACTCTGTCTGCATTTGGGTTCATCTCCTGCATCCATATAACAGAATGAACCAAACAGAAGAGAAACCAGCAGACGTTCAGTCCTTCTCCGCTTGTCTTCAGCCTTCTGACCCGGAATTGTGGTGCCGCTCGGCTATCTCTGACAGTTCCAATGGCAAGCTTCCTTTCCCTCCCCTGGGTGAGTTGACCCTGAAGAGGTACGCCCAGGTCGTTGAGGAGAGGAGGTTCTTCCTGCCGGAGACCCTGGTCAACCGCTACCTCGTCGCGGGTCTCAAACCCAGATAGCAAGGAGTCGGCGGACCGCCGGCGGCGCTCCGGAGGCAGTAGAAGCGTCAGAACGGCATAATCGCAAACACGTTTGACGGCGCACCGCCGGCGGCAGCCGCTTTTTAAAAGCGGCAGCCGCCTTCCTACCGCTTTCGTTCCGCCGCAGGCCAGCCGCCGTTATACCGAAGGCGGACCTTCCGCGGCCCGTCGGAGGCAAACGCTATTTTCGAGCAAGCTGCCCCGCCGCTTATTGCGCACACACATATATATGCATATATTTAACATTTATAGCATGCAGATTATCAAGAATAATGATTGATCAAACCAGACAAATTTCCATTTGGCATTTTAATTCCACATTTTGAAGTAAAGTAACTGTCATTAAAACAAGATCAGATCACTGAAATATAACAGAGAAATACAAATACACATATACATGCATACATACACACACACACACACACTAACATGCAGGTTTCCAATTAAATTTTGGTTAAAAAAAAACACTTGTAAAAAACACTATTGTAACACTTACAATACTTGGTAATAATATAAAGAGGTCAGCATGAAAATAATTACCAGTAAACACAAGTAATGAGGATATTTGGTACGAAGTGAAGGATACCAAATAATTTGAGGTTTAACATCATATTTACAAGTCATTTCTAACAATAGGATAAGTGGTAATAATTTAGAGTAAAGCTCTGGAGTAGAATATACCATTATAACTGCAATTTACAAGCTATATTTAATAATAGAATAACAGTTAAGCACTGTGACGGAATGAAGTAGAATATTTAGTACCAGGTACTGTGCAATATCAAGTATCAGAGGTAGCTTGGTATAGTATTCCAAGCTATTTTTAATAGAATAACAGTTGAGCACACTGGTGGAATGAAAGTAGAATTTTTGGTACTAGTTAATGTGCAATATCAAATATCAGGCATGAAATAGGATTATGGAAGTAAAATGTCAAATGTTTTTGAAACAAAAAGCATGTTGAATTGCACCAATTGAAAAAAAATATGCATTGCGTTAACCATGCTTGCATTTTAATCCATTGTATTTTTAAGGCTTGCATTTTTATGGGCTGAAATTCAACATGGTTGAATATTTAAGCTGTGAATATTTCAATTAAAAACATTTCAAACACATTTTCAATATTAAAAATTCAATAATCCATATTCACCTTTCATATTTCACTTCCAAATTTTTCAAACTGTTTAAAAATACAACCTATAATATTCAACAGGCAAATTTCGGTCCATTTTATTTCGCCTTGAAAATTCGCTTCCACAAATTCAGTGGTTCAAATTCGACAGTAAATTCAACGTCGACATCCAGGAACTGCAGGAAAAGCAGTAGATTACCGATCATAATCTCCATCTGCTGTAGTCGGCTTTACCAGCAGGGGGTTCACGCGCGTGTTGACAAGCACCAAAGCAACAGGAGAGGCCTTCACAAAACGTCATTTGCTGAAATGGACAGAACGATGAGTACGAGTTATAATTTATATGTGTATGGAAAAGGTTGATTAAGACACAAAACACACGAACGTTTACTCAAGTGTCTTATGAGACTTATTTTTACCCCGTGCAAAGTAAGGTGATTTGAGGAATTTGTGGAAGCGAATTTTCAAGGCGAAATAAAATGGACCGAAATTTGCCTGTTGAATATTATAGGTTGTATTTTTAAACAGTTTGAAAATTTTGGAAGTGAAATATGAAAGGTGAATATGGATTATTGAATTTTTCATATTGAAAATGTGTTTGAAATGTTTTTAATTGAAATATTCACAGCTTAAATAGTCAACCATGTTGAATTTCAGCCCATAAAAATGCAAGCCTTAAAAATACAATGGATTAAAATACAAGCATGGTTAACGCAATGCATATTTTTTTTCAATTGGTGCAATTCAACATGCTTTTTGTTTCAAAAACATTTGGCATTATTTTACTTCCATATAGGATTTACAAACTATAATAGAATCGTTAAGCACTGACGGAATTAAATAAGCCAATACTGAAGTCACGGTAAATAGAATATTTGATACCAGATAATGTGCAGATATCAAGTATTAGATTTATAATCTAGGATTTACAAGCTATATTTAAAAATAGAATAGTTAAGCACTGTAACAAGTCTTTTTTAGAGGTCTTGATGTTACTGACTGCAGGATAAAAAAAGGGTTCCAGTTGACAGTGATGCTGGGTGTCAGTAGTCAGCCTAGGTTTAAGGGGTCGGCTGTGGGTCCCTCTCAGCGGTGTGGCGCCTTTTTCCACCTTCACATTCAGATGCTCCTTTCAGGTAATGCGTAACGTTAACCTGGATCGCCTCATCAGTGGCATCCTGGGTCACCGGGGTCTTCCGGATGGCTCCTGTAGAAAATACAGATCTGTCATTCTATTTGAATGGCATAAGGTCATACACATCTACTTAAATATAAAAAAAATATCTAACTTACTTTGAACAATGGTCTTCAGGAACGTGTCTCTAAAACATGCTTTATCCCCTACTCCAGTTCAGATTGTATTGATGGAAAGGTGATTAGAGAAGATATTCTGAATCATTCGCCACACGGTTGTCTTTAGGTCCCTCCCACAAGCGATTTCCAAAAACCGAAGCTGAAAGTACAAAAAAGTGTAACAAATTACATTTCTCTGAAGCTTCTCATAAATTTAAAATGTAACAGGCTGTGGATTCAGACTGTAGAATATGCAGTGTACAATCTTAATTTTACTTTTTAGATTACCCTATGGCGTTATAAACGAAATCGGAACACTTACAAATCGTTCCTGGAGCTCTTTATCCTGCCTCATACTGTTGTCAAGTAACGCCAAATCTTCCTGGGTGTCTAGGGGGAGTGACAGATCCCCTGGCAGGGATAACTCTCCAACAGACACATTGGCACTGAAAATGTTGCAGCATAGTGTCCATTTTGTTGTCCATACAAGACGTTGCAGCATTGGGGTCTGATCTGCACCTACAGGGGTTCCCAGAATAAAAGAAAGTAGTCAGTCCTGGTCCCTCAATTACTAAACGAAGACAGTTATATCTCGAGGTCTACTACATGTACAGATGGGCCCCAGTGGGAATTAAACCAACAACCAACGCCTGCATTGTTTGCAAGTTGTACCTGATTGCCCAGTGTGAGCAAACGTCTTCAACATTGTCCCAACTTGCTTCACCTGCTCTCGAAGTGAGCCGCTGTCATCTGAAGCTACGAAATAAAAGGCATATGGTAATTTTGGACACACAAAAAAGTTCAAATTAAGAAAGAGTGCATGTTCTCACCTGCTGGTGCATTGCTTTCCCTCAGGGCTTGTTTTTCATTCTGGGGTCTCTGGAAATCTACATAAAAAAAAAAAAAAAAATACAACTAAAGGCACTATTTTCAATACTGTTAAAACACCGGACACTAAGACATAGGCCTAGAATATACCTTCATAGCAGGAAACTTCATGCTGTACACGAGGTGCCAGGGGAGTCCAAGGGCCAATAACTGAGCGAGCGATGACTTTCTCCTATTGTTTATTCAGGCAATCAAGGAAGTTTTCAAATGGGAAGCATGAGATGTTATCAAGGACACCATACTTTTTGGCATCTTGTCTGAGGTGCACCAAACCAATCCATGCATGTTTTATGTCACGTTCTTTTCAATAAAGCTTGCTGTAGTGATCAAAGAGAACCAATATTAACCACGGTAGCTACATTGTGAACTAAACTAGCACCATACTTGTTCGGACAAACAAAATAATTTATTACACAACCTATATACATTATTATGTTACGTTTTGTTAGAAAAAAACACAAGTTATACTTAGTCTTTCTAGATGTAAAGCTTTGGCTAACTACTGTAAGTAGCTAATTACATTTCTACATGTAACGTTACTAGCAACATTGTTTAACCTCAGTGTGTCCTGTAACAAAGGCAAAACAGCATGTGTTAGCTAACACTTGCTAACGTTAGCCACTCTAGCTAACTTACTGGACTAGCAGCATACTGCAAGAACAAAGATTACTAACATAGATATTTTAAAAAGATAAACTAAAAACAATGTCAACATAATATTGCGTTACACAAAAAGGAAACATATACTTACTTAAACGACGGTAGTCGATGACTTTGCTAGCTAGCAAACTGTAGGCTGTAGTAACTTCGGCAATCTTCTTCTCTTGATTAATGGCGGATTGTAAGTTGTAACCAACTTGTAGGTGCATACCGCCAGCTACTGTACAGGAGTGTGTAACACCATGCAATTTAAGTGTTCTAATCTAACTGAGGCAAACCAAAGCCCGTCAAACGATGCGCAATGTGGTCTAGTCATATTGTTAGGAGAGGGGCCAGCCTCAGGGGCTCCAGTGCGTCATCGAGCCACCGTCCAAAAAATCCATTGGTGCAAAACTGTTTAACGGTCTAACTCCACAATTCAGTACTTCACAGTTTACAGTCTTTGTAATGTGTTTTAGCAATACATCTTTAACATTTATAATGTGTTTAGATTTTTTTTTAATTGCCTTTAAAAAAATAAATCTGCTAAATTGTTCATACCATGAATTAAATATATATTTTAAAACATAATCAGAAAGATATTTATTGCCAAGTAAGTTTTATTGCCAAATTATTTTTGGTTTATTGGTGCATGTCTCAAAAGGGCATCAATCAAAGAAATGTAAAAATGTTTTACCTGCATAAAATAATTAAATATATTTTACATAGCCTATATTATAATCTTCAGAGTTTCAAAGTAATTTAAATGTCATTTCCTAAACCTTATAATGGAATCAAGAGTCAAGACTCTGTTATAGCCTAAACCTAATGGCTTTGGAGCAAAATAATGATAGGCTAATATGGCTGGTCGATTTTGAGAGTAGAAATCCTTGTATTTCAAAGCGGCTTGCCGCCAGCCGGCCGCGGTCCATTAGGAGGAGGCAACCGCCAGAGAAAATGAAGCAGTCGGCCCGCCAGCTATTCGCCGGCGGCATCTCGCAAAAAATGGGAGTGACGAATTCAGCGGCAAACGTTTCATCCCCGCCAGCGAGACGCACCTATAGCCAGGGCCGGATTAACCATTAGGGCAACTGGGCACTTGCCCAGGGGCCTACGACATCGAAGGGGCCCTGGGCACCAGGGGCGGAGTGGCAATCGGGAGAGTCGGGAGTTTCCCCGGTGGGCCGGTAGTGTTTCGAGGCACTTGGGGCCCAAGCGAGGGGAAGAAAAAATTATTTTTTTACATTTTAGATTACGGAGCGTATATTTGCACTAAGTGCCTGTCTTTTTAGCAAAAATACGCCCGTCACGAAATAGCTACAGTGGCGTAGGTCGTAGAGCGTGAAGTGCGTGAAAGAGCTGTTGATGCGCTCGACCCGAGTTCGAATCTGCCTTTTGCCGAACTCTCTTCTCCCTTTTCCCAACACATATGAGATATAAAATGTATAAGCTAACATAAAGGTCTCTAGCGTTATATTTTGCCAAAGAACTAAAATCGAAACCATGAAATGGCTTTGTGACTTTATAAAGCAGCACAAGACTTTAAGAATAGGCATCCTGTTTGTGCTGGGTGATTTAAAGAAATGTGTGCACTTTGCTCACGCGATCAGCATGGTGTTTTCTCCTAAATAAAAGCTCAAGGGTTTATTTCTTGCAAGTGAAGAAAGTAGGACAAAAGTATTTTAATTTTCCTATATTATAGTGTAATGTAGGCTAAAATATACTTCTGAAATATTAATTTTCATTTATATAGTACATTTATAGGCAATGTGGATTTTACGTCATAGGAATAATTATATAAATCATTATTACATTATTATAATAATTGTTTGGCATCCTAAAACACCATTGATAATGTAATGTAGACTGAGACTCTCATAACTAAAAAGATGTTTGAGCCCTCTTTATTGTCCTGGTACAAATCAATGCTTTTTCTTTGTTCAACGAGCAGTTCATGGGTTGAAGCTCTTAATTTTGATCTCTCAAAGAGCACGAGATTGATGCATTTAACCTTAAAATATACAAAATTTTCTTGCGGGGGAGCATGCCCCCGAACCCCCCTAGAGGCACAGAGGTCCACCCAACATAGTTTTACAAATTCCTATGGGAAAGAACGACTATTTATGAACTTTACTCCAGCATAGTACAACAAAGTTCCTTTTAAGTCAGTAAAACTGTAAATGCCATATTAAAATGTCCTTGGACAAAATATACATTTGGCCTGCCTAAGAGGGGGCCTACAAGACATTGTGCCCAGGGCCCTCTGAACTCTTAATCCGGCCCTGCCTATAGCCGACAGCTTAGGGCCGGCGGCAAAAAGAAGCCGTGCGGATATTTTTTGCTATCTGGGAAGTCCTCCCTCCCCTTGCTGAACGAGAGAGTTTGGTCCGCCGTCCGTTTCGCAACATGGTGGACTACTTGTCTCGGAAGGAGCAGCCAGGTCCCCCTAGAAATTTTCTAAAAAACTTTTTCCCAAATTTGTTTAAACTTGGGCTGAACGATTAATTGCATTTGCGATAATATCGCGATATGATGAAACGCGATTTTTAAACCGCAAAAGCTGCGATTACACTCTGGTCACGTGACACGCGAGAGAAAAGCAGTCTGCAGATGTAGCATCAACTTGGCATGCTATGCATACAGGAAAGAACAGTTTATGTTTGATTTATGTGATATTATGTTGTAATATATATAATATATTCAGAGAATTTCAGAATCGAGTCTGAGCTTAGTTTTTTAAACCGATGCGTGATGACGCTGCGTGTGCTTTAGAAACAGCCGTATTCTGCCTCTCTCTCTCTCTCTCTCTCTCTCTCTCTCTCTCTCTCTCTCTCACACACACACACGCGCGAAACCGCTCGAACCTTACGAAAAATAATCTTTCATAAAGTTCGGAAAGGTTTAAGCGAATTACAAGGACATTCGGGGGCTTTATCGCACCGGTTGCCGCTTTGCTTGATGTTACTCTTGCAGTTCGCGCTCTCGCCCGCCGGAATTTTCCTCACAAATGCTCTACTAAGGCATTATTTATGTCTTTTGGAATGTAGTTGGCTTATATATTAAAAATATGAAAACCACTGAGAAGGCTGCTTTCAATTAAAAATACTCACGCGCGCTTTGTGAAGAGCGCTCGCGCATGCAGCTGTGAGCGACTCATTGGTTAGTGTAACTGGCATCTCAAAATGCTTTTATGACACGAAATGAATGTAAACACGGTCAGTCATATCTTAAACCAACAGGACAAACCACATCTTATATTTCAAAAGGGATCTGTGCATTAGTATGATGCAGCTTATCGTATCTAAACTGAGAAGACAAATCACTCACAGCTCTTGAATGGAAAACGTTCAGACAGCCTACTTTTAAATACTGAAAACACTCTTTGTTTATTGCTTGTAATATGTTTTTTTTGTTCCTCTTTATTTACTAGCTTTTATATTTTGAAGCTATATTCATTTATATAGCCTATTTAAAATTCTTAACATGTTTTGTTAATAATTATTTTTTAAAATACTTATAATTACACAAAGTTTTTAACTGTTATTAATAATATTAATTATGAAAAAAAAGTAGATCATGAGGTGCCTAAAGATTCCCATCCCTACTATACAATGATTTATTGCTTGTCTTTGTGGAATAATACAGAAGATGAAGAACTTAAAAAGTAATCGCATATTAAATCGCAATCGCAATATTGGTTAAAAAAATCGCAATTAGATTATTTTCCAAAATCGTTCAGCCCTAGTTTAAACTGTCTATATATACCAAGACATAATTAAAATGTAAGTACTCTGACAAAGAAAGTATAAAAATAGTGTCTGTAGTCCTCTCAGTGCTGCAATAAACACAGCATCTTATTTTATTCACTCCCACCCTCTCCCGTCTAGGCTCCTTACAAAGCCACGCCCTCAAAACACATGAACGCGCGATGCCGACCGCGGCTCAGCTGGAGGACGCGTTTACCAGCGCCGCGGAGAGGAGCGCAGTGCATGTAGTGACATGTACCTTACTTTATCATTATGAATATAAACAACTGACATGGCTGGTAGTACTCACTATCAAGCTAGCATATCGATACTGGTAATGGTAAAGTTTAAAATATATTGAGTTTTATTCGGTAACGAGCTAGTAACATAAAAACTAAAAACAGGTTACATTGATACACGTTTTCCCGTTACCATCAGTTACACTGTGATGAAGGTGAATTTCGTGTAAGATTCATAACATATACGGTGTTTTACATGAAAGAGCTTTCCGGCTGAAAAGCCCTGCCGATATTGACTCTCATCTGACTTCTTGCTTTATCCAAAGAATTTTTGGTCATAGCCTTTTCAAATACTGTCTTCCTTTTTTGCCTGGTTTTCCTTTGCTGACTGTATGCAGGTAACTGGGAATTTTGACTGCTCTTTCTCTGCCATAATTGTGATTCTTCCTAGCTTCCGTGCCTCTTCCACTCCTCGGGCAAACGGGTGCGCGCATGTGGGCTGCTCCTACGCAGCAAGGCTGGTAGCCATGGTAGCGAGGGAGAGTGACAGTCTCCCAGCCAGTCATTTCTTTCGTCCCGGTTGGAAATAATGAGCTGTGTTTATTGCAGCACTGAGAGGACTACAGACACTCGATTTGTATACTTTCTTTTTCAGATTACTTACATTTTAATTATGTATTGGTATATATAGATAGTTTAAACAAATTTGGAAAAGTTTTTTAGAAAATTGCTACCTACCCCACCTTTAACTCTTACTGGACATTCCCCAGCCCTGATCTCATCAGCATAACAGTGTGATTCGAATGCATTGAAAACCAATCCAATCAGCCAGACAATTCAATGACAAAAGGTGATACAATAGAGTTTTACAATTTGACTTGCAATAGAGAGATCAGGACAGACAGGAACAGGCAGGGTTGTGACATCTTAGTTACAAAATTCACACTAATAAACTTCCTAAGTTTATATACTATAGTATTGGAAGCTAAATTAAACATTTTAATAAATTTGTAACACTACAGGCTGTATCAGTGTCTTTATTTGCACATATATTTTATTTGAAGAATAGCGGTGCTGGTTTATGTTTAAAGCACTAGAGGATATGAAATATGTCCATAAAAACTTGAAAAGTGCTTGCTCTGGTCCGTATATGATCCGCGTTGCGAGCGTTGTTAAACTCATCGCGGCAGAAACTGCTCTCATGTTCCGCATGTTGTTTGAATTCTCCGCTGTAAAGCGATGATGTTATGCGTAATACAGTGCAGTGATTGGATTGAACTCTCTCTTTCTCATGAATAAATGCAGAGTCGCTCAGAACTGGCTGACGTACATAATCGTTCTACCTCACATTCAGCCAATCACACGCTCCGAAAGCACACTTTTACCTCACATTCAGCCAATCACACGCTCCGAAAGCACGCTTATACCTCACATATATATATATACATATACAAACAAGAATCAAAAGTTTAAACTTAAACACTTTATACTCAATATCTCACAATGAGTCTAAATTCACATTATATTTCTGCAAACATTTTCACTTTAGTATTTTGTGATCTGCTGAAATAAAGATGAAGATCTCTCTTCCTCTGTCTGTTTTATTTGCTGATGAAGATGATGTGACTTTACAGAATAAAGAGTCTCTTATTTTCTTCATTCTCTCTCTCTCTGCTAATGTAGGTTAAGCTGCTGTTATATGACAGATGAAGGTTGTTCTGATGTGACTTCAGCTCTGAAATCAAACCCGTCACACCTGAGAGAGCTGGACCTGAGCGGGAATAATCTAGGAGACTCTGGAGTGAAAAACCTCAGTGATCTACTGATGAACCCACAATTCAAGCTGGAGAAACTACAGTTAGTGTCATTATACTGTACAGCAATTACAGTGTGACTGAAGTTTATTTATTTGAAGACAGCAGGGCTTATGTTTCATTGTTTATAGTAGTGCACTTTCTGGGTTTCCCTATTGCTCACATTTTTAGTTTTTTTTTTTATCTAAAAAGAGGGGGAGGGGGAGGGGAGCAGATTGATAGTATAGCAGATTGAACTGCTTCAACTTGGTTCAATTGGGCATGCTGTAAGGAATCTGGGAGTAATGTACCAGGGACCACGGCCTCTAGATCCTGCATGCCGGGAGGGTGTTGATGGGACAGAGCATCTGCATTTTCATTACTTCTCCCTGATCGATATTTAATTTCAAAATCGAAGGAGGCCAGCTGTGCTGCCCAACAATGTTCGGTAGCACCAAGCTTCGCCAAGGACAAGTGGCTAAGGGGGTTGTTGTCTGTGAAGACAACACATTTGTGGCCCAGGAGGTACTCCCTAAACTTCTCGGTCATGGCCCACTTGAGCGCCAAAAACTTCAGCTTCATAGAACTGTAGTTTTGCATGTTGCGCTCAGTGGGCCTCAGGCCGCGGCTAGCATAAGCCACTGGTCTAAACTTGCCTGACTGCTCCTGGGAGAGCACTGCCCCCAGTCTCCTGTAGCTTGCATCAACCTCAAGAATGAATGGCAAAGAGAAGTCGGCATAAGCAAGCACAGGTGCTGTAACGAGTTTGATCTTAAGTGCCTCAAAATTACACTGGCACTGCTCCGTCCAATGTCCCCTCAAACAGCTCTGCTCTTCTCTTTAACTTTGTGCCTCCCAGTTCAGCAACCAGCCTATGCAGCGGGTTCGCCAACTTGGTGAACCCTTCCACAAAGTGACGGTAGTAACTCGCAAAACCCAGGAATGACCGCAGCTCTGGGATGGTGGTAGGTGGCGCCCAGTTCGCCACTACCGGCACCTTACTGAGATCTGTGGAGACGCCTTTGTCCGAAATGACATGGCCCAAGTAGCGCACTTCCTGTTGGAAAAACACAAATTTGCTAAGCTTTGACTTCAGGCCCTGCTGCTGAAGCATCTGTTCGACCATGGAAGAGAAAACCACAATGTCGTCGAGATACAAAAGTAACAACTGGCATTGGTGGTCACCAAATATGCATTGCATCAGCCTCTGAAAAGAGCTTGGAGCATTGCAAAGCCCAAATGGCATACGTTTCCACTCGAAGAGGCCAAATGGGGTGCAAAATGCTGTTTTGGATCGATCCGCCTCAGAAACGGGTACCTGGTTATAGCCACTGGCCAAGTGGAAAACCAGCGGGCACCAGTCAAGGCATCCAGGGACTCGTCAATACGGGGAAGAGGAAAAACATCTTTCCTCGTTTTGTTGTGTATGTTGCCTGTAATCGACACACATACGCAGGCTCCCATCCTTTTTCTTTACCAACACAATGGGACTGGCATAGGGACTGCTTCTCTCCCTTATTACCTGTGCCTCCAAAAGTTGGTTGATGTGATCCTTGACCAGCTCATACTCAGAAGGAGGGATGTGCCTATGGCGTTGCCGGACAGTGACATCCAAAAGAGGGATGTCATGAGCAATCAGGTTTGTACAACCCAGATCACCACCATGAGTGGCAAAGACAGGAGTATAGTCCTCCAAGAAGGACCGAAACCCAACTCTGCTCTTCAGCAGGCAGTGAAGACAAGTCCATGGCCTCATTCTGGTCTTGCATTCCAGGAGGAACAGCTTGGGATCTCACCGTGGCAACCACAGATGGCACTTCGGTGAACCCTGCAGGCAAGCTGACAACACGGACCTTATCCAGGGTATCCACAACAGTGCGCGGTACAGTATCACATCGATGGCGCCAACATTCACAATGGGTATGTAAGCAGTGCCCCCGACCACCTGAACCGGGGCCGGAGAAGCCAGCAGTCCAGCAGGCAACCCAGAGTCCAAAGGCTCAAATAGTACAATACCACCAGAATACTGCTCTGAACAGGTTGCAGCGACAGTCTTCATCATGCCACCAGGGATGCGGCAGGACTTCCTACCCCGAACCTTCACCTTACCTGAAACGTCCTGGGGAGCCTGCTCGCTGGCCTGGTGACACCACTGCAATGCCTTCACAACAGGCTCTGGAGCCCTAGATACTGAGGGCAGATTGAACAAAGCCAAACCATGCTGGCCAAAAAGCTCTCTGTAGCACCTGCGGATGATGTTCATTCCCAACACACCGGGGACGTGAAGTGACATATCACTGAGGGGATCTTTAACCACCAGTACCCTGCACCTTGCCATTGACTTACTACAGAGTTTAACATCCAACTCCAGGTAGCCAATATAAGGGATGGCCAGCCCATTGGCTGCTCGGGGCTGCAGCCAGTGGCAAGATTGGAGTTTCTCTCTACCCCACGGCTCAAAATGCTGGAGGAAAAAGCTCTCTGTAACTGTAGACACCATGGATCCAGTGTCCACCAAGCAAGGGACATCAACGCCTCCCATAGTCACGGCCATATGTGGACAAGAGGAAATCAACATAGGAACTTCCTCCAAAACACTTGAGATAACCTCCGAGCCAGTGGCCTCCAAAGCTCAAACAAAAGAAATATAAATTAACCAAAAAAAATCACTTAATCATAGTTTAACAAATCAACCCATAAACATAGACCCCACTCTCCACACACATATTAATAAGCACGGGCGAGCCACAGAAAGGCAAAGCTATCGTCCGTGTCACAATTACTCAAATACAGCCCTGCCAGACATACAGTTGGACAATGGATCCTGGCGCTGAAAGGCGCGTAGAGGCGTTCAAAGCCTGGGGTGAGCTCATATAGCTACAACCCATTGAACAGTCTATGGTTGAAACATCAGTTGAGACAAAACAGCAGCGTGGCGGGGAGGGGAAGGGCTAGTGCAGATACCAGCGCAAGCGAAGCAGTTTACAACCCTGACGTAAGTTACACAAACAAACCAAATTCAGTAACGATTTCTGATTCCCGCGAAAGGATCCAGAGCGGAAATGTGCCTCCGGCAACAAAGGCATTGTTCCTCCGGCAACAAAAGCATTGTTCAGGAGCCGCTGTGGGGCCAGAACAATCTTTGTTACCTTAAATTATATGTTTATCTATATAAAGCTGCTTTGAAACAATCCATTGTTAGAGGCGCTGTATAAATGAAGATGACAAAGAGTAAGGAGTGTCGAGAGGGCCCACCACCCTGCCTATATAGCATGCAGTTACGTCCTGATTGGTCCAGAGAGAGAGAGAGAGTGATTGAAACCATTGCGACCAATCAACCTGCTACAATAAGAAACAGTGTCTTCCAGCGCACAGAACTAGTGGGACTGGATTTTAAAACAGACTATTGGAAACTAAATGCTACTGTAGCTCTTCAATAAGATGATCATCATAGATGTGAACTATTGTTATTTCTCTGTCTTCAGTCTGAATAGATGCAGTATTACAGAGAAACAGAGTCTCATCCTGACTTCAGCTCTGAAATCAAACCCGTCACACCTGAGAGAGCTGAACCTGAGCAGGAATAATCTTGGAAACACAGGAGTGAAGCACTTATGTGACGTACTGAAGGATTCACACTGTAAACTGGAGAGATTGAGGTCAGTCACATTCACATACAAGAATCAAAATGCTTAAAATCACTTCAACTGTTTAAACTAAAACACATTAACATTATTGTGGGGAGCAGGATGAGGGCGAGGGCCGTGAGAGAGTGGCACGAGGCCGGTGGCGTGATTGATAATGAGCGACACCTGCGCAACGCACCGGTCTCGTATCTCTCACGCAGTGTTGGGGAGTAGTTAACTACAAGTAGCGACGCTACTAACTTAACTACATTTTTCAGTAGCTTGGCAGTAGCTCAGTTGCTTTTTAAACAGTGTAGCTTTTCCAGAAGCTAACTACTTTTTGCAGCAAGTAGCGGTGTAGCACGAGCAAAAGCTACATTGCGTTTTGTTGAGCCTGCGCGAATCAGCGCGATGCAAGGATATTCTTCTTCTTGTTAGATTACAAACAATTTTTTTTTTACATTACCGCCACCTGTTGTTTAATCACGCATCTTGCGGCTAACGGTTCACTGACGTACAGAAGACCTCAAGCACAAATTTAAGGACGCACATACAGGTGATTAATGGCCATTTTAAATGTATTAATTATCCTGCTTTATTGCTCTCTATGTTACATCAAATTTCTATTTCTGATTTAATTACAATGAACCGCCATGATCTGTCCGCCAGTTTGGTAATGAACATAAAAGACCACTAAAGTTTGCGCCATCGTGTTTGTCAGTTGAACAAAAAATGTAATCTTAGTTTGTTTATCGCACGACAAAGGCTTTGATCTAATTAAATTGCTGCATAGATTTGTTGTGACTGGTTTCAGAGCGAACCGAACTGTGCTCACACAAGCAGCTTGTGATTCAGGTTCTTCTTTCACAGTAAATTCTGCGAGCTCCATCACTGCATGTGAGCGAGTTTAACGTGCATTGTCAGTGCCACATGTGAGCGCTTGTTCAATGTATTTTCTTGCTAAAATGCAACCATCTCACAATCGGTATTTTTGAGAAAAAGGTCTATACATGCAATTTACGTTGATGTATATTTTGTTCTTGCAATGTTGTATTTGTTGCAATTTTGCACTTTTGACAAACAGTCTGAGATATTTGAGTGTTGTGTGTAATAAAACAATAAAAATCATAATTGTATTGCATTGTTTTAAACACTAAATATTTTACTTAAAACATCCTGTAGTGATAATCAGATAGGTAGTCGAGCCAGCTCTGGTATGTGGAGTAAATTAACTAGATTTTAATTTACTAAAGTTCCCCTCCCTTTCTTCCATTCGGTGAAAGAAAGGGAATAGTGTTTTGAATTGATTAAATCATTGACTCTGATTCGCACATGCAGCGTTTTTCTCTAATGAATAAAGAAATGCTTTGTTTGTGACATGTGACCAAACGGACATGTGACTCGAGACGAAGATCACGGAAGAGAACAGCCCCTTAGGGTCTCCCCTGATTTGATCACCTCACAAACAGAACATTGTGTAGTGAGGAGCTCTGGCTCACTCATTACACAAAGCAGCCTGAACTCTGAAGAACAATCACATACACACACACACATGCTTTAACGTACACTCATACACGAACTTTGAATATTAAAACTTAGCATATAAGCATGTCATATTTCATGTGTGTTTCCCAGTTTATAGTCACTTTGTGTATGACGTGTGTTTGAAGGAATGAACTTGCTTTGAAGGAACTAAATGCTTATAATATGCATATCTCTGTATTCCGATAATCTTCATGTGACGTGTTTGATATGTCTGTAATTCCCTCAATCTAACGGAGCCGAATTCCGATAGCATAATGAAGTAAGGTGCATTATTTTACACATTTCATATTTCAAGAGCCGAACGGCTCAAATACAATCTCCTCATGACTCCGTCAAGTGGGCATTCCCCACAGGACAAAGAGAACTGTGTCCGCTTCAGATCCGCGGACGGTCATGTGTGGTTCGCGCAAACAGGGGCGTGAACCCTCCTCTCCATAAGAGACACAGAAGTTTCTTACGTTGTTAGAGAGCTTTTCCCTGTGAGAGGTTTCCGGTTCCATGGCTCCTTAGGGAGCTTTCTCCGTTTTCTTTAATCTTTCTTTATTTTCGTCTTCGGACCTTTTTCTTACGTTTAGTTTCAGTGAAATGAACGTAATCGGCAACTTCAACTGTAAAGAGACTCTTTGAACCTTCAGCAACCACGCTCGCCTGGAAGAGCTGACAAAGCACGCACCCGCTCTTAAGGACACACACGCAAGACGCGGTTCTCCTCGGCAACACAAAGAGAACCATTGTGCAACTCTCACTCTCCTATCCCTGCATCGGTCCCTGTTCATTTCTTCTCGCGAGGAAAATGAACCCAGCCCGACCTCAGCTGGCAAGCTTCACCTCCAAGGACATTCAAACATGCCGCGCTCACGCGCGCTGGATGAACCCGAACGCTCGGCATCCACGTGACCGAGAGAGACACACGCCTGCTTCACATCACCCATCCAAAGGAGCTTTACCGGTGCAAGTACCCATTTTACTATGCTTTCAAGGGTTAAGATCTGTTGATTCGTGTTGTCTCAAAGGTTCTGTGTCTGTGATGAATTTTGCCACAAAGAGATCTCTCCAGATCTCCTTACTCTCAATCTCTCTCTGTCTATCTCACATGATCTTTCGATCAGACCACTCTCTCTCTCTCAATCTCTCTCTCTCTCTCTCTCTCTCTCTCTCTCTCTCTCTCTCTCGTTGTTATTTGTTTGTTTCGTTAGTTTTACTGTTAATTTACATATATATATCCCGGGGTTTTTAATGTAGAATTCTGTATCCGTAGTTTCAATTATTAAAACCATATTCTTGATTGCTTTCTGTCTAAGAGCTTATATTACAAGTAAAGCTTTGTAGCTATAAAGATCATCATTTCATTGACAAGTTGTTACGATTTCAGTAACGTAAATTTTATAAACACAAGAAAATTAATGTTCACGGCCGGAACATTGAGATTTCTTGGAGTTTATAAAAAGGGATAACTTTGTTGAGAAGTTGGTAAGTTAATCTTACGGCTGTTTGCTGGACAAACCGAGTGTTTGATAACTAAATTAATTCCCTTAAATTTATCTCATATAATCGATCTGTAATGAGACCATTGATGTATGAATGAGGAATTATAATTCGTTATGATTTATCATTCATATATTCGATCGATCTATTTTCAATTTCGATCATTTAACTGCAACATGCAAGATAATAATCATAGTCATGATTAATTATGAAAATTCCCTATGAATAATTTGAGCTGATTAAGGCAAACCTCAATGTTGCTACAATCCCTTAGACACTTTTTTCAGTTATTTATAATATATGTTGTTCAAAAAAAGCAAAAGTAGTTTCAATGTAGCTAGCTACTTTTTGATCGTAACTTGTAGTGTAGCTAACTACTTTTCCAAAAGGGTAGCTTGACTGTAGTTTAACTAACGAGTAGCTTGTAGCTTGTCAAACTACAGTTTCAAAGTAGCTTCCCCAACACTGCTCTCACGTCCCTCTGCCTCGTCCTGCTCGCCACAATGTGGTGTTATTTGCTGATGAAGATGATGTGACTTTACAGAATAAAGAGTCTCTTATTTTCTTCATTCTCTCTTATTTTCTTCATTCTCTCTCTCTCTGCTTATGTAGGTTAAGCTGCTGTGATATGACAGATGAAGGTTGTTCTGATGTGACTTCAGCTCTGAAATCAAACCCGTCACACCTGAGAGAGCTGAACCTGATCAGGAATAAACTAGGAGACTCTGGAGTGAAAAACCTCAGTGATCTACTGATGAACCCACAATTCAAGCTGGAGAAACTACAGTTAGTGTCATTATACTGTACAGCAATTACAGTGTGACTGAAGTTTATTTATTTGAAGACAGCAGGGCTTATGTTTCATTGGTTATAGCAGTGCACTTTCTGGGTTTCCCTATTGCTCACATTTTTATGTTTTTTATCTAGTTAGTAGAGTGTAGTTTGTAATTGTTTAATTCCCAACATATGATACAATGTACTGATTGTGTACACACATAAATCTGCCTTTTCAACAGAGAATAAAGAGAGACGTCAAATAAATAGTTAAAAATGAAAGAGAAGAAACAGTGTCTTCCAGCACACAGAACTAGTGTGACTGGATTTTAAAACAGACTATTGGAAACTAAATGC